>UYYG01001161.1:1345394-1366371 GCA_900625125.1 Dracunculus medinensis
TGACCTCTACAATTGGTAAATATGGCATCGGAGACCAGTGAACCAATGGGAAACGCCTTCTTCGTCATGCCGAAGAGCATGAACTTTTTATTATAAATACTTGCTTCCGCCATCGTGGGAAACATCTAGTCACGTGGAATTCCCCGGATAACGAACATTTCAACCAGATTGATTATATCTTAGTCGGTCACCGTTGGAAAAGTTCCGTACCAGATAGTCGCGGAACTGAAAAGGGCAATCTTCATGGATCTGACCATGTTATGGTTCCAGCCAAGATCCGCATAAAACTGACAACTCGCAAAAAAACGGTAGAGATCCTTAAACTATCCTCCCAGAGATCCTTAAACTATCTCAAAAAATTCGGGGGCTAGTGAACACATTTCAAACTGTATTGAAGCATCTCAGTGATACCAATGATTTTTCTGGAACGGAAAATCAATATTGGTCCAAACTAAAGGAATGTCTCCGAAAACCAGCCATTTCCACGCTAGGGCATACTAGTAGGAAGTGTGCTAGTTGGGTATCGGAAACAACTGTCCAACTGTCTGAAAAAGGTGCCAAAGCACGAATGTCAGATAATACTGACTACCGGATGCTTCGAAGATTTGCAACGAAAGCAGCAAGGCGGAAGAGAAATCATTGTTGGAGTGACATGGCCTTAAGAATGGAGACGGTGACTCGATTAGGCGATAATAGGAAACTATTCCGCCTTTTTCATAAAGCAACTATAATTCGAGGAATGATTAGTCAAATGGTAAGGGACAGCAATGGCATGCCAGCCAAGAGTATTAAGGACCACCTCATAAGATGGAAAGAATTCTTTGAGGCCAAACTTAACCATGAAGCGCCATCTGTTGCCCCTGATATAACTGATACGTTCGCTGAACCATATGTTTGCAATTGCGAGCCCCCGACAAAAGAAGAACTAATATCTGTTATCTATAAGCTCAAGGCCAATAAGTCTCCGAGAGAAGATGGTCCTCGGGCTGAACTGTTTAAATGTTGTCTATCGCCTTTCATAACACCTTCAATAAATGTATTCTCTTATGGGAAAAAGAAATACCAGATGAATGAAGCAAAGCAATTCTGCTCCCAATTCTCAAAAAAAATGATAGGACATATTGCGATAATTATCGAAGAATCGGCCTACTAGACGTCTCAGCGAAAATTTTTTCTTCCCTTTTACTCAACAGACTTATGGAAATGCGAAATAGCAGTGTACGCCTTAATCAAGCTGGATTCAGAGCGGGGCTCTGTTGTCCTGAGCAGATATCCACGTTAAGAATGGTGTTGGAGCACTGTCGCTTCAGATATTTGTAACCCACCGTTACTTGTTTCATCGATTTTGCGGTTGCTTTTGATTCAATTGATAAAGCGCCGCTTTAGAGGGTGATGGAATGCGACGGTGTTCCAGAGAAGATCATTTGACATTTTATAAGTGCATCTCTGTGGAGGTCTGTTTGTATGAGAAACTGACATATTCCTTCGAGAACTAGAGTCCATCAAGGTTGTGTCCTTTCCTCTACAATATTCAACTATGATAGAGTGGATAATGGACATAGCTTGTCGGAACTCAAGAGGTGTCCAAATCAATCCAGAGCATCGTGTCACAGATCTAGAATACGCTGATGATGTAGTCCTTTTTGCTGACAGTTATAATGAAATGAAAGTAACGCTAAGTAACGTGTCAGAAATTGAAGCAAGAATAGGACTCAGGGTCATATAATATATACATGTACAAGAAGCTGATAAAATGCCTCTTTTTTGTAAATTCATTGTACGATTTTAAATAGCTTGCACCCACTCTAATAGCAAATAACCAGTCAAAAGACGATATTATGAGCCGGATCACGGCAGCTAGAAATGCGTTCTTCCGCTTGACGAAACCTTTATGAAGCCATCATGAAATTAAAACAAAAGTCGGCATCTATATAGCCGTGATTCGTTCGATCTTCCTATATGGTTTTGAGATATGAGAAATGAGAGTGGAGAATATTAAGAAGCTATCTACCTTTGATCACTCATATCTAAGGTAAATTCTACGGATCCACCGAGCAGATAAAATCGCACATCCACCTTCTTCCAAACACCACTTGCATAAATAATGTTATCACAGAGCGTCGTCTTCGGTGGTTAGGGCACGTTCTCCGTCGTCCATCATAAGAGTTGTCGCATATTTCGTTACTTGCTAAACCGTGTGATGAAAACGTCAAAAGCGAGGAAGGCCAGTCAAGACCTGGGCTGATACAATCAGGAAAGATTTTGAATGCATAGGTGAACCAGCAATATATGGACTTAGACGATGGAAAAAAAAATGGCTTCTATAACTGTCGACGATGGCATCAGACCGCGCCGTTTGAAAGCGTCTTATCTTTGTAGCCGTTGGAACTAGCCTAAAAAATAATGGTGAGAGCTGTTAAAAGAAAAAGAAGAAAGATCGTTAATTGGAAAGAATGCATTTTCTTGGCATTTTTGCTTAATGCAATCAATTTGATTTCTTTTACAAGTTTATTTGTCAAAAATGAAAAAAAAAGTATAGCAGGCTTAAGGATCCCATAGGCGAATTCACCTACTTCGATAGTAACAAATAGGCGGTGTGGCTAACAGGCAATGGTTCGAGTTATTAGGTGAAATATTGTTCAGTGATCTTTACCAGGATTTTTTAAATCCTTTTAGATTTATTATCCAGAAAGAAAATTTTATCATTTTATTAGAACTGTAAAAATGCGAACGAATTGCATTATGTGGATGTTATGCTACAATAATAACTACAATAATTGCAATAATTAGTCCCTATGAAGGTAGCCTCTCGAAAAAATAATATTCTTCTATTAAATAAGAAATGGACTATCATAAACTGCGGCTCCTGTCATCACTCCTCCCTTATCAGTATTTTCGCTCTTATTTCGAAGTAGATGGCCATGGTTGTAATTTTTTAATACGATTTTGTCATTGCTTGAAAATGAGCCATTGCCATACAAATAGCCTTACGTGCCAAGTTCGCTAATTATATAAATCAATTTTGCGGGTTTCAAAGGCCGAATTATGTAATTCTGCAATTGAATTTAATGTTGCTAATAACGAGTTAGGATTATATAGGCCCAAATTTAAAGAACTGGCACCTTTTAATTGGATTTATATTTAACAGAAATTCACACCTTTACTGATTCAGGATAAATAGGTTCCATTAAAATATGTGCTTTTTCTTCATCATTCATAATTTCTAATTTTTCGGTTATTTCTGAGCCATAATAATTTCCAGCACCTCCTTCTAATAGTTGACACATATCGATGTGGGTTCATCATTGCATCCTAAGTTTTTCTAAATTTTATTTTTTTTTTTGTTATTTTCCTCGAGGATATTTGAAAATGGAGTTTTTTTTTAAATTTTTATTTTTAAATTTTGAGTCTTCTAAACGCTAACTTTAATAATATTGTTCGTTTCATTGTCATTTCCTTCCAGTCCCCATAACCTAGCGAATGTGGCGCGTATCTTTACGCACTTCTCTGGAAATTCCGGTAGAAAACGTTCCACCATTCCTGGACAACATAGCATCTGCAGTTTATAGAAATTGAATGGCAATGAATTTCCTATTGCTTTTCCTGTTTTCTCCGCCTGTATTTTAATCTATTATAGATTGTGATAATAATTGCACTTATGGTTTGGTATGCAGCATTTACGGTTTTTAGTTATAAAGTGCTGTGAAAAATATCATTAATAACAAAAAACACGGAGAAAAATCACTAAGGAAAGATTTCTTCTCTTCATTTCTCTTTATTTCTCTTTTTACTTAAGTATTCATTAAATTTCAAATTTTATATGTAACTATGCTGAAGCTTACAAATTCATATATTTATAGTTTTTTTAAATTTATATTATATGTAATATTAAATATTATTTTAGAAATGAAAAAACATGTTGAACTTTTTTAGTATTTGCTAAATGAAGACCGATAAATGGGCATTTGATCGCATCAGAAAGTTCGATTTTAAGACGAGAATTCCACTCGAATTTAGTTGCATAGTTTTCGGGTGAATAGCCAGTACGAAAATAGACTAACGATATTCTTATTTGGTTATCCATTAATAAAGCGTTATTGTCAGATAGATGAAGTCTGAAAAATTAAGCCTATGTGAATTAACAGCTTTTAATAGCTTTATTACAATATGCAAGCAATTACTATTGTCCTTCGCCATTCTGGACCACAGCAAAACTGATTTTGAATTTTGAGGGTGAAAATATAATTCAAGAAACCTAAGTCCGCATTCTGTTAAAGTTAACCGGAAGTATTTAACACGTCTTTTACTCAGTTCTTCCAAGCGATACTGGATGTGACGTTGTTCCGGTTGGTTTTGCTCTTCATCTTCAATAACGAAGAGTATAACGGCCGATTCGATTCCAAAATCTCGTCTTAATTGAAAAAGCTTTAAAGGCAAATCGATTAAGTTAAAAAAGCTAATAAGGCCAGAAAATTCCAACTGTGTTATTCAAAATGTATACTTCTAATATTAATAACGTTGATTCTAATAGTGGATGAAGAAAATGCCATGAATACTATACTACTAACTTCCTTTTGAAATTAGAAACGAAAAAGCGAAAACATCAATAAGTAGTTCGTTCCAGGAATTTTTAATTTTCCTAACAAAAAAATTATAACTTGAAGTTTTCATTCCATTAATTCTAGTAACGTTGATAAGCAACTTTCTTTGGGACTTTGGATAAACGAAAGAATAGAAAGAAAATCCATTAATGCAGACAATGCTTTCAGTCTATGTATTATTGCCCTATAACAATTTGCCATAAAATTCTCCTTTTTTGAAAGAAATTTATTGAAAAAATACAAAAAATGAAGAAAGCATATACCAAGCATGGTAAAGCGCTTTAGCGATTGTATCAAGTGGTCTATTCAAAGGCAGGAATGATTCAAAGGCATTATTTTAATAACTTTTGTTCCCAAATTTTCCAATACTCTTGTGTAAAATGGTTATTCGTTCTGCGATGGCCGCTCCACTTGCTGCTATATTATTTACTTCAATCTATAAAGCTATAAAGTTATAGGAATTGCAGAAAATAAAACTGCAGTTTTTGTAAGAAATGAAGAACCCACAAAAGTTATTAAAATAATTTTAAAATATTAAATTAAAAATTTCTAATAATTTAAGATTAAATTTTTTTTCTAATTTCTCTTCATAAATTATATGGTAGTAAGAAGAAAAAATTTTTTTATATCAAATTGCTGTCGTTTTCGGATGGAAAAATAAAAGAAATAAAAATTTAAATTCAGAATGAAAAATGCAAAAAAAATCATGCAAATGCGCAAATTTTCGTTCGATAGCTTGATTTAGTAACTTGTTTTAGTTGATAATCTCCTTTCGTAATGCTTCCATCAAATATATAATCCGATCATTGTATAAGTAACGTTTTTGATTGCTTTAAGTCTACTTCATGAATTGCTTTTAAAATATCGATAAGATTCCTAAGAAATCACAATATTTAATATAATTTTGTTTATTCTATATTTGTTCATCAATAAATAAAATTTTAAAAAATTCTAAAATTTTAAAGGCAAAATAGTGGAATAAAATTCTAAATTCTAAAAATTAAAAATATTAAATTTATTAATATAAAAAATTCTAAAAATATAAATGCAATTTTCAATATATGCAAGAAGAAATAAATAAACCTGGTAAACTGATCAGTTTTTACCACATCCTTATGTGATTCAATGAGAAATTCGTAATCCCAGAATATACGAAAATATAATAAATTCATTGCCTAAAATTAATAATAATTTATATGCGCATCAGTGGTCGATGAAGAACGCTAAATTTTATTGTCTCTTATTGTTGATATGACAATATGCAAACATGATGACTTCTCTTTGATATAGTATAATATAATTCACTTTTTCATAGGCAAAATTTCTCAAAATTTATAACTTTCTATCCACTTTTTTTTAAAAGAAACAGGTCAATAACAATATCCTCAAATCTGAATACTAGCGCAGCATGAATTTTTGGGTGAAAAAATCTTACTTCTTGTATTTCCAAAGCTTGTTCGAACAATTTACGTGGAAAGGTGTTGGAAAAAGAGTGAATGGAGCAAATTGACAAATATCACTCGAATTTTTATGAAAATCTGTTCGTATAACCATACCAGTGCCGTTTAAAAATAATATAATGTTAATAATAATAATATTGAATAATAACAATAAAATTAAAAAGTCAACAAACATGGGCCCAATCGATTGCATCGTTTATTAATATCCGAATTTTTTCATTGTTTATTGAATCAATTTTAACAGGATAATTTTCCATTTCTAAATCTGCTAAAAAAAAGGCAATTTTTAGGATAATAATCATCAGGGAATTATTACAAAATAATATCGCATGTTTATTTCCACTTTTTTCCATATTCTTATTTTTTACTTGGACAACAATGATCTTTTATTTATTTATTTAGTACCACAATAAGTAAAAATATAAAGGCAATATAACAGAAATAGCGCACATGAGAGGTACAGTAGAGGGAAAGGAAAAAATTGTAAACTTCTCTTAAAAAATCACTTTTATAGCAAAAATAACGAAGAAACTGATTTTTTCTGAGGAATCACAAAGGACTTTAACAATTGAAAAGTGAATAGTAAATTTCCTCCTATAAGATTCATAAAGCGACAAATATATTGCATTATGTAGAGTTTGCTTTTAAGTAGAAAAACTCTGTTTAGAACCAATGAATCATATAATTTAAGGTATTTTTAAAAGGAATGATAAAAAGTAATATGCATGATTTACTTGAGGGGAAAATTACAGAGCAGTCTTTGCCCAAAGGCTTGGGAAGATTTTCGAATAGAATGTTACGAGTTTTTAGACAATGTTAGTGGTTTACAGCGACTGTGAAGTGATGGAGATAACATAGAATCACACATTTAAGGAAAAAATGGATCCTTGGCAATGCAGCGGATTTGAGGCAATAAAAAAGATTAAGAGGGTTTTTGAGGAATCCTTCATTAACCGGACTGAGTTGAAAAAAAATAGAGCGGGACATCAGGAAAAATGACATTTGGAAATATTCTCAACAAAAATATCAGATTTTGGGCTATAACAGAGTGTAAGAAAAAGAGTATAAACAGTCGGCTTTTTAGATAGGATGAGGGGATGATTGTAGAGCCAAAAGTGGGCTTGCAAATTCCCATAGTTTGCATTGTATAAGTGCTTTTGGTTACATGTTTTCGTTATTTTTTTAAAGATATGGAACGGTTTGTTAGGATGGGAGAGGAAGAAGATTTTTGAAGAGCGAAACCAACTATAGGACTATATAGCAATATCTTATTTTTGGAGAGCACTTATCACTCGCCCGACTAGCTTGTTGGGCTAGATAAATATGCCACGAAGTCCCTTGGAGATAAATGGTGAGTCGCCAGCATCACCTGATTTTTGGACAAGCATAATTCTGTCGCGACTAGAACCTCAACACAGGCTCAATGATCCATTAATCATGATCCAATCTACCCTCCCTTTCTTACTTCATATCCGACATTGCTTCCTGAAGCGTCGAACGGATATGAGCCCAAGACTAGATTTTCCGCGGTAATTGCCACTAAACTACGAAGGCACCAATTAGTTCTGATAATAAGATAGACATGGTTAGGAATTATAGTTCAAAATGAGTCATTTTTTACAGGAAGGGTGACAAGAAAATTACAGCTTCATTTACATTTCAAGTTAATTCTTCCAAAAACACTATGCTATGCTATGAATGAAATACAAGTATCTGCTGGGAGTATTACTTTTTGTTATCTTTATGCCCATGTACTCCCATGGTGAAAAAGTATAATTCTCAAACAGCGTCAGCACTATGGTATCAGTCAGCATTACATGGGATAAATGTACGAACTGATTCTGACGAAAGTCTAAAATCTAAGGAGACGAAAGTCTGGAAGTCCGTCAAATGTTTGCTCTGTGAACCACGCGGCCAGATCTTGATTATCGCTGCATAAAGCGTTCAGAACATTTAGGAATATAATGAGTTTCTTTTTCTAACAGTTCTCACCATAAGTGGTTAGGCTGGCCGCGCTGGCTGCAAGGGTAAGATAAGACATCTCCAAGCTGTTCGGTCCGGCGCCATTGCTAGTAGTAATAAAAGCCATTCCTTTTTTCATCGTCTAAGTCCATGTATCGCTGGTCCCTCTATACGTTCAAAATCTTCCTAGACTCTATCAGTCCAGGTCTTGATTGGCCTTACTCGCTTTTGACGCCACCCATCACACGGTTCAGCAAGTAACGAAATATGTGTCAATTCCTCTGGTGGACGACGGAGAACGTGCTCTAACCACCGAAGGCGACGCTCTGTGATTACATTATTAATGCAAGTGGTATTTGAACGAAGGTGGATGCGATCATGTGATAATTATCCGCCCGACAATCAGTAAAATGTAAGACTTTTGTTTTTATGGTAATTTTACGACGACTCCATAGGTTTCCAAAAGAAAGTATTTCTAGGTGCCATGATCCGGGCTATAATATCGTCTTTTGATTGGCCATTTGATATTAGAGTGGACCCAAGGTATTTAAAATCGGGCACTTCCTCGACCGGCAACGAATTTACAAAAAAGGCATTTTATCAGGTTATTGTACATAAGACGAAAACATTTTCGTTTTGCGTACATTGACTCTGAGTTCGATTCTTGCTGTTTCTGACACGTTATTTAGCATTACTTGCATTTCGTCATAAATGTCAGCAAAAAGGACTGCGTCATCAGCGTATTCAAGATTTATTCAAGATTCAAGATATTCAAGATTTATGATACTATACTCTGGATGATTTTGACACCTTTTGAGTGCCGACAAGCGGTGTCCTTCACCGCCAGTCTATCGCATAGTTGAATATTGTAGGGAAAAGGACACAACCTTGACGGACTCCAGTTCTCGAAGGAATCTGTCACTTTCTCACACAAATAGACCTCCACAGAGATGCACTTATAAAATGTCAGATGATCTTCTCTGGAACACCGTCGCGTTCCATCATCCTCCAAAGCGGCGCTTTATCAATTGAATCAAAAGCAACCGCAAAATCGATGAAACAAGTAACGGTGGGTTACAAATATCTGAAGCGACAGTGCTCCAACACCATTCTTAACGTGGATATCTGCTCAGGACAACAGAGCCCCGCTCTGAATCCAGCTTGATTAAGGCGTACACTGCTATTTCGCATTTCCATAAGTCTGTTGAGTAAAAGGGAAGCAAAAATTTTTCGCTGAGACGTCTAGTAGGCCGATCCTTCGATAATTATCGCAATATGTCCTATCATTTTTCTTGAGAATTGGGAGCAGAATTGCTTTGCTCCATTCATCTGGTATTTCTTTTTCCCATACATAGAATACATTTATTGAAGGTGCGTTATGAAGGACAATAGACAATATTTAAAGAATTCAGCCCGAAGAAAATTTTCTCCAGGAGTCTTATTGGCCTTAAGCTTATGGATAAAAGATATTGTTTCTTCTTCTGTCGGGGGCCCGCAGTTGCAAGCATATGCTTCGGCAAACATATCAGCTATATCAGAGGCTACAGATGGTGCTTAATGGTTAAATTTGGCCTTAAAGAATTCTTTTCATCTTATGAGTCCTTAATACTCTTCGTACGCCACTGCTGCTTTTTACCATTTCACTGATCCTTCCACGAATCACAATTGCTTTATGAAGATTTAAGATATTAATATTTATGAAGAAGGCGGAATTTCCTATTATCGAATCTCCATTCACAAGGCCTAATCGAATCTCCATTCACAAGGCCATGTCACTCCAATAGTGATTTCTATCTCGCGCCTTGCTGCTTTCGTTGTAAATCTTCAAAGCATCCGATAGTCAAGATTACTAGACATTCGTGCTGTGGCAGTTTTTTCAGACAGTTGGACAGTTGCTTCCGATACCCAACTAGCGCACCTCTTACTAGTATGCCCTAGCGTGGAAGTGGCTTTCGGAGACATTTTTTTAGTTTGGATTAATTTGCCGTTCCAGAAAAGTCATTGATATTTGTATCACTGTGATGCTTCAACAATTCGGTTTGAAAAGCGCACACTGTCCTCGAATTGTTTAGTATGAAATAGTTGAAGGAAATGGATTTCTAGGGAAATTTTCTGCGAGTTGTCAGTTTTATGCGGATCTTAGCTTGAACAATAACATGGTCCATGAAGATTGCCGTTTCAGCGCCGCCTAGTACAGAACTCTTCCAACAATGACTGACTAAGATATAATCAATCTGGTTAAAGTGTTGGTTATCTGGGGAATTCCGGGTGGCTAGATGTCTTCTATGATGCCGAAAGCATGTATCAATAATAAAAAGTTCATGCTCTCGTATTCTTAAAATTACGAAGAAGGCGTTTCCCATTGGCGCACCGATGCCATATTTGCTAATTGTCGAAGTCATCGCAGTGGCACGCACTCCACTCTTCCCCGATTATGACCAATAGCAGTTAAAGTTCCGCATAAAACTTAACGGTCATAGGCCATATGGTCGCTTGCCGGTTTCCACTCAATCAAATCGGAATGGGTCTTGTCAGATAAGATAATCGCTACGCCATTCCACCCCGAGTTATCCGAAGCATCACAGTGATATAACCAGTATCTCTGCTGCAAGCCAGGATAAATAATCACTTGAGACTCAAAATAAGGAAGAAGGGCCTCCGACAAGCAAGTGATATCCACACGATATTTAGAAAGGGTGTGGACAGTGACCGCTTGGCTTGCAACATCCATTAGCTTTCTGAGTTCCATCCTGATACGGCTAATATCTCACAGCGTAGAGAGCTGCTCCCCTTGATAGGTTTCGAGCAATTACTCTGGCTTGCGTGCACATTTTATTTACAAGCCTTATGATCACTTTACGCCCCTATTATATACTTATCGAATGTACCACCGGGCTACGAGCATCATGTGCGTCGGAAGACGTGTACGCCGTATCAAGAATATCTGACCCTTTCGCCATAGAGTCACTTGGGCATAGAGTTACGGGTTAGAGTTACTCAATGGTTTAGTAAGGAAACATTATTAATCCAGGAATGAGCATAATAATGAAAAAAATTCAAAAAATTATTCATTCAAATCTCTTAATCTCTCTTAAAGTTTCATATTTTCGCATATTTTAATTAATTTATTTCATTTTATGTTTTGTTTAGAAATGGATCCATTTCTTTTTTCTGTCGATTTCCTGTAGCGTATATGGTAAGGCGCATTTTAATTTTCGCAATTATAACTGAACCGCGCTTGCGGATCATTAAGATAGCTGATGACTATACCTTTCATTTGTTCTCTAAAAAAATCTTCGAGATCCACAGAGATCATAAAATCACTTTTAAAATTCCTTAAAATTTAAAATTTATGAAACTGAAAAAAACTCAAGGCTCACAGCCACCTGAAATATTAAGAAATAAATTGTTTTGCTTCAGATTTGAGGCCAATGAATTTGAACAAAACCAAGGATAACCTAAAATGGGTGAATCATTTAATTTGTTATATAATAATTGTAAATAATATATGAAAAAATAAACCATCCTTTAGTAACCTTTCTTAAAAATTTCACAAAAAATCATACAGAAGTACGACATTATAACTGAAACCTCTGATTCCTTTTCTGCACATTTCATATTTCGCATTGGGACTCGTAAAACTGAATAGTACAAATAAGAGAATGTTAGTTTTTTCACTGAAACCTTTTATTTAATAGAATATGTAAGAAATTTTTAAACCGAATAGTGCAATGAACTTTTACAAGGATGTGAAGGTTTTTTGAATTTTTTCTGGTGAACTTGAAACTGGATTCGATATTCAAAATCATTAAATTGAACATCGATCAGTCAGTCAACAATTTCTGTTTTTCATTAGCAAAAATGAGATTTTAGTCTTAATTAATTAATTTATTATAAATAAATTGATTTAATGCATTCATTTTTTTGTTAATGTATTCATTATATATTTTGGAAACCGGTTTTAAGCACATTTATTTAGGGCATTTAATATGTTTTTTTTCCAAATAGATTCGACATTAGAAACCAGTTCGAAGCCAAATTTTCGTATTACTTATATAAATCAGCGATTTGAAAATATTTCCAAGTGTTACTGGATCAAGATAAAGTGCGAATATCAGTGAGCATTTTTAAGGATTTTTCCATATCTTATTATATTAGAATATCCAAGAGAATATTTATCAGAATTTATGAGTGCAATTTTCTACAACTTCTTAGTTTTCGGCGATTCGGAACAAGCGAATTTATTGATAAAAACAAAATATCAGAAGAAAGGATTCATGGGCAAAATTTATTCCACTTAAGATGATATGCAATAATGTGAAAAAAGTTATATTGAATCACTGAGTTACTCCTGGTTGAATATTGATATATTGAAATGAGCACTGGTACTGCAGCATTATAAGTTTGTTCGCAAATAATTTGACTTACAGCTAATATTCAAATGAAGAAAGTTTATTAAGTTAAGCATTATAATTTTTTTAAAATTTGAATTAAATTTAAAAAAAAATTTAATTTAATTAAATATAATCGCTCGCAATATATTTTTAATTTAAATACGCTAATCTTAAACGAAAATATCACTGAAATGATAATATGATTTTTATCATCATTTACTGTAGACCTTCTCCACTGCTACTTTGGTTATCTCCAGTGACGACAAGGATATGACGAAGCTTGCCAAGCGATGCCATACCTTGGAGTAAACCAGTCACCATTTTCGTCGTATAAGCCCATATATCGTTGGATCATCTATACCTTCAAAATCTTCCCTAATCGCATCATTGGTCCACCCCTTTTGGTGCCATTCATCATCACAGGACTTAACAACTAGAAAAATGCGCATTAATTCCTGTGATGGGCTATGAAAAGGAGAACCAAGACCATCTTAGATGGCTCTTTGTGATATTTTGATATTATTATTAAATGCAAAAAGATGAGTATGAGCGATATTGCTTCAAAGTATTCGAATTCTTAAAGCTCATTAAAAATTTGGCAAATTAATTAGAATCGCGACTAGTTCTTCGCTAATAATGGAAAAAAAAACTATGCGATGATATATGATGAAGACCTGTTGATTAAAATCTGTTGGCCAAATCTTCATTATTGTATTTCAGTCAGAAGCGAAAGCTAGAGAATTCATAACGGATTAATTGAGCTAATTCGATTAAATATTGAACAAGAATTTCTCGGTGACATTTCTCTATAAGTCTTCATTAAAGATATTTCTTTTTTTATTTAATATTACTTAATATCATTTAATTTTATTCATTTTGTTATTTATCATTCGAATTTTTTTATTCAAACAATATTTTATTATGATATTATTACAATAAAAACACTCGAAATCTCTTATACATTAACACTTAGATTTTTTTCGCTGATTGCATTTGCAATCAGTTGCTTATCACTAGTTCACACGTTTCTTAATCTGTTATCATTTACAACGATTTTCGATAAAAATTTCATTTCAAAAAGAGAAAAGAAGGTGCAATGCGAAACAATTCATTCAAGAGAAAAAACACTGGGATTAAAAGGACAAATTTGATTAATAATAAGAATAATAAAAGAATCGATAGTTTCTTCGAAATACAACAACGTTCAAACCTATCAAATCAATTTCCGTACAAAAAAAACAAAAAACAAAATTTGATTTTAATACGATGAATTGTGTGATTGTTTTTTCTTTTTTGTAGGAGCATTCACCATTTCTAGTTCGCTCGCTCTTCTGATGCATCAACTAGAGAATTACGTGGCACGTCGTCAGTACCATACGAATTTTTGAAAAAAAGGATTTGTCTGTCAGACATCAGCATTTTGACCTGAAAACAATCCGTTGGGCCACTCTATCCTCATGCAATTGATAAAAAGAAACTATTATGCAACTCAGAAAATCATAAAAATGAGATAAAAAATCTTTTTGATTGAATATGCAGTGAAAATGGTTCATGGATAAACTTATATTATTTTATCACAGTATGAAAATTTTTAGTTTCTTCCTAAAAGTATAGCAAAATGGGAAAAGTATGTATTAAAATTTTTCTTAATATTCTAGAAATATTTGAGAGCGAAAGAGAATCCTATAGTACAATTCAAAATCCATAAGATATTTACGAGTCGAACACATACGCATCATGAATTTATTTAGCTAATTCCTTCTATTGAAATTCCATTCCATTTCTAGCCAGAAAATTATCATTATCATATTAGCGATAGACGCATTATCATTGTAGAACACAATAAGCTATTGGGGATAGAATGACTCAGTGGGTTGTTGCTCAATTCGGAGAGCCGATGCCGATCTATTTCTCGCAGGAGTAAACGTGAAATCCAGCTGATGCTGGCGACTCACCTGTACTTCTATTCCCAAGGGACTGCTTGACATATTTGTCCAATGTGACAAGCCAGCGAACGAGTTTAACCAGTAATGGCGAAGAATTTTCAAAAAAGAAAAAAACGCAATAAGCTAACAGCATTAATGTCGACTTCATGCCCTTAACACCTTTAAAAGGAAGTACAAAAGGAAACTTTTGCCTAATCTCATATCAAACCATAAATAAATAAAAGCAAAAACTACTTTTATAAAAAAAAAATGGCATATAACAAAATATTAAATGATAAAAAGTCTATTTTATTATTTATATACATAAATTAAATTAAGTGATGGTAAACTGTGATTTTAATCTAATTCACAACAGTAGTTCGTGATAAAGAAATTTCATGATGGTTTACTGGCTGAGGAACTGCCAGGCCTTAATGGAACCAGCGCGATAACTATCAAAACAGTTTATTTGCAAGGCGTGCTATTTTATATCGTTGGAAACATAGCCAATGAGAGCGGAGGATTTAAAATACCTCTTGATATATAAAACAAATTATTTACCTTTTACCACTTATGTCATATTTTTCTCGCATAACACGATTGCGTCCATCACTGGCTCAAATACCGTCTGTATTAATGAATACCATTGCCTATAGTGGTAAGACCATGTTCGTCGTCGCTTATAGCGAGAACTGCATACCTCGATATTTGCTAAGTCGTGTGATGGATAAGGTTAAAACCGCGAATAAGCAATCAAGACTTGGAATGATATAGACAGGAAAGATTTTGAATAACTGATCCAGTGATATATGGGCTTAAGAAAAGAAAAAAGTGATTTCAGTTGCTACCAAGGATGGACAAATAGAACGGCTTGGAAACGTCCTATAGCTTGCTGAGGCAGCCTAAGCAGCAATGACGCGAGCTTTAGAAAAAGATGAAATAGTTTATTATAACTATTCATAGCAGAAAGCAAAAAGAGACAATCTAGATCTAGTGATATTGTTCCATGCTAAGTTGTATAACGCTTTAATGGTGTCACCTCGATCGAAGCAATAGGTTATTGACTTTTTTTCAAAAAAAAGGCTTGAAAGGCTTTCAAAAAAGGTGAAAATAAGATAAAGAATAATTTATTGATAATATCGTTTTCTTTTATATTTATGTTTTTTTCTATTTTTCTGTTTCGCTTTTATATTTAGCATATAATAATCTTATTTATCGAGATCATATCTCAATAGACCAGAACATCGAGACCATAGAGATGGATGTCGAATGACATGTTGGTTCAAGAATCAACCATCATATTTAACCATATGTAACCATCTATAGGAAAATATTTTGATAAATTTTTTTAAATAAACAAAAAATATTCGATTTAGCGATAAATAAAAAAAGTATAACTAAAATTCGAATTCTGATTCTTGGGCAAAAATAAACGTGCCATTAAAGATAAAATCGTGATAGTGGGGAACGGGACCCATCTCCATTCCATCCATCCCAGTGAACTTTACTGGATTTCGTGAAAAAAATCAAAACCAGAAATATATGTTGGAATAATTCTTTCTGACATGACACCTGTTAAATCAGGCGTTCCCCAAGGCAGTTGTATTGCGCCATTGCTATTTCTATTATATAAAAATGATATCACCACAGTGGTAATAAATTCTACTATTTATCTTTATGCTGATGACTGTAAAATTTATTATTCTCATGGTAGAACGGGATAGCCTATCTCCACTGCAGGAGGACCTCAACAGAATAGCTGACTGGCTATACGACAGGCAAATTACCCTTTCCTTTCAAAAATGTAGCGTTCTTCACATCAACTCTAAAGGATTTGATCTTCCTAACCTTTTTATAAATGGTAATTTAATCAATAGAGTCTCACACATCTCCGATCTTGGAATAATCATGGATGAAAATCTCAATTTCGATCTTCACTGCAGATCCATAGTAAAGAAATCCTTAAGGATATTAAATTTTATTTTTCGTTCGTTTAAGAACAAAACTGAAAGTTTTCTTATCAAATTATACAAAGCATTCGTTCAGCCTCTTCTTAACTACAATAATATATGTTACTCCCTTAGACATCGCAAAACAGGTAAAATAATTGAAGGACTCCAAAAATATTTTCTAAGACACCTCTCTCCTAATAAAAATTATAATTTTAATTATAAAAGAACACTTCTACAACATAACATGGATTCTCTCTCAGTTCGTAGAATTAAACAAGATTTAATTTACACATATAAGATTCTGTATGGTTATGTTAAACTAGATTGCTCGAATTATTATAACTTTAGACTAAATTTGAATCCAACAAGAACTAATGGCTCAAAATTACTAAAACCTATATGCAGAACTAAACTAAGGACTCATGACTTCTTTATTCGTACTATTAACTACTGGAACAAATTACCGAACGATATAGCTTGTGCGTCATCCTTAGCTGTCTTTAAAAAAAGACTAGATAATATCATTTACGATATTATTTAATAAAAAAAAAAGAGAAGAGTTTACACCAGGCAAAAATTGCAGGAAGTGAGAAATCTCGATTTTATCTTCAGGTTATATATGTTACTTCGAATTGTACTATATTATATTGATCTGTAATTTCCTCTTTAAATTGTTAATTTCTGTCATATTGTTTTATAATTAATTTTGTTTATGTTATATATTTTTTTTTTTTTTGTTGTTTTGTGTTTTTTTTTTCTGTTATCTTAATTGTTATTATTAATACAAGCACATGGCCTTGTCGCCCTGCTTGGTTGGTTATCAATAAATAATAAATAATAATAAATATGTTGTATAGTGAGTGATGCTATAAAATTGCACCAGATTAATGATAAAAGTTACGATTAATATACAAATTACTACTCAAATGCAACTTGGCAAAAATTGGCAAAATTTCTTTCAAACCTTTAAAAAATGGGCCTTCGCGAACAGCATAATGCATAGGTTTAAGCTTAACTTTTCTTTACTTTTTTTTCTTTAAAAAACTGCGATTGCGATTTTATTAATTTGGTTTCTTGAGGAATAGATGTTTTTAACTAAATTGAGAAATCTAAATGATGGACATTCATTCAATTTTCATTAAAGAATTTTTAACTGGTTTTATGAGAAGTTTTCTTTTAGTTATACAGAAAAATTAAATCATAAAATTAAATTAAATCATATTTTTAAAAAAAACATCTTTTAAGGAATCGATTTATATTAGTAAATTTCTTTCATCATTATTATGGTTTTATGAAAGTGCGATAAATAAGTAGCTCACCACCTCCATTTGGATTCGCTCCATTGGCAATTCGCACAATGGAAAATTTGAGATGGCTCTACCATTCCGATTTTTTAATGGTAGAAGCTTATTTTCCTTAGAGATAGAATTCGAAATTTGATGCCCTAATATCTAAGCAACAACCATTCGTCTTGCCTGTCCGTATTAATTCTTTTTAATTTTTATTTATTATTTTTGATTTTTTTTATTGTTGCTTTTATCATATTTTCTTTTTTTTTTTAAATTACTAATATTGACATTGTTGTAAAAAAACACAAAGAGGGAGCAGTTATCACAAATAATCTTGTTTTGAACCGTTAACTCTTTTTTCGCTATAGTATCGTAATAATCCTTCGATGTGCACCTCAAACTTGGATACCTAAACCTTTATTTAGATAAAAATATAACAAAATAACAATATAATTAGATGACAATATAATTATATATATATATATATATATATAAGAAAATGACATAAAAATTATATATATCGCAATATAATATATCCGTATAACAAAATGGCATAAAAATTTCAAGTAAAGAAATAATGTAAAATAGAATTAATAAAATTGTTAACTTACCCTTAACCCACCAATGACCTATCAATATAATCGAATTGAATCGTGCCCAAAAAGGAAAAGAATTGAACGCAAAACCGCAGCTGCAGTTGCAGCCACACTTTGATTGACGCTCAATCGATCAATCGATTCTACTCATTTTTGAGCACAAAATCCTATCGATATTGTCTCAATTAGAAAGTGCCAATTATGACGTGGAGTCAGAAACGCTGTTGGCACTACTGGTGCTACTCGGAAATGAACTTTCCCACCAAATCTGCAGCCAAGTAGTGAATAGCAAGGTTTGACGATAACAACTGGAACTTTCAAAATTGCGACAATTATTGGGGAAATTTAGAATTGTTATTGAAAAGGGAAATAATGATAACATACGACCGATTAAACACAGATTTAAAAAATCAAAGGAATTTGAATTAGAAAAATCTGAAATGAAACCAAAGAAGATTGATTAACCGAAATCAAAGGACAATAGAGACAAATGCCACATATTAGCCTATTTCATAATGAATCTAAAAGCGGCGAGCACAGATAGAAAATGTGTGTTCTGTGAAGAGAAGCACTAGAGTGATGCCTGCGAAACTGTAAAAACTTATCACGATAGGATACATATAGCAAAAAAGAATGGATTATTTTTCAAGTATTTGAACGATTGGCATATAGCAAAGGATTGTAATTAAAAAATGCTTTCATTGCAAAGAAAAGGTTAATACTTATCAACAATGTAAGAATCGAAATTCTCGACCACAACACAATCACATACAATCACAAACTGTACAATCAAAACGAACAACTTAGAGAATAAAATATCATTATTGATGTTGCAAGTCAAAATTCGAAATCCAGATGATTCATGTTCCGAGTATATGAAAACGATATCATTATTTGACACTGGGGCATAACATTCTTACATAATCGAATCTCTGGAAAACAAACTCAATTTGACCCATTACGAAAGAGAAACGATGATGATAAATACGTTTGGAAATTCTAATCCAATTCGACATACCACAAATCAAATGAATTTCGAGATAAGAACAGAAACGAAAGAACCAATTGAGTAAAAGTGATATGCGATAAAAGTTAATACAATCGATTCAACGAGCAAAAATTGCGAAATTCGTTATGCCGAAGAGCATGAACTTTTTATTACTAATACTTGCTTTCGGCATCATAAAAAACATCTAGTCACGTGGAACTCCCCGGATAACCAACACTTCAACCAGATTGATTATATCTTAATCAGTTGCCGTTGGAAGAGTTCCGTACTAGATAGTCGTTCCTATCGCGGAGCTGAAACAGACAATCTTCATGGATCTGACCATGTTATGGTTCTAGCCAAGATCCGCATAAAACTGACAACTCGCAGAAAACAGCATCTCCTGTTGTGACTTTTTCGGGGTTTGTAAGGCTGCCACACCACAACAAAATAATAATTTTTTATTTTTATTGAATATAGGGACAACGGTTTAGGTAAAACGTGAGTTTAAAAAAAAAACTATTTATATTGCAAAAAAAAAGGGAAACCCACTCCCACACAGCGTTTTAAAAGGAAGAAGCAAAGCAAAAATGACCTTTTGATTTTTATAAACAATGATTCATAGTTTCGAGAAAATTCTCGATATTCTCGACATTGTTGTGACCTTTTTATTTTTATAAACAATGATTCATAGTTTCGAGAAAATTCTCGACATTCCCGAGAGGGGAGAAAACTAGCAAGAAGAAGGAATTTGGGTTGATAACTTAAAACATTTTTAATGGTAGTTTTAAATTCCTTTTTGTTGTGTAGGTCTTCCCTTAATAAATTCATAGGGATAGCAACGGTTTTTTGATTTGAATTTCTACTACATTTTGGACATAAAGGAAATAAAATCAATTGACAATTTAATTTAACAATAATTAGCACTATTAACAGAATGAGCACACTAGTTCCACCAATAATCATGCACCAATGTACGGCAAATTCCGAAAGTTCGTTTTGTATCAGTAACGTAGCTTTGCCAATCTCATCATCCAGCTGTTCTGCTAGCTCTTCTCCTTCTTGACTGATTTCTTGCCAGATAGTTTCCATGTTTTGTTGATAAGATACTGGATTGGGTTTTTGTTTGTCAGCCAATATTTCTATTTCCGCATTGGTTCTTTCAATTTCAAATTTGCTTATTATACCAACTTTCAACTCGTGTTTTGTGTGATGTTTCTCAAATTATAAGGAGCAACTAATAAATTGTCATCCACCCTTTTTGCGATGTTGAATGATATTCCAGACCATTTACAGGTTTTTGTTGCTAATGTTCTTGTCGACATTATGGATAGAACTGTTACTAACATACATAACATTGTGAAACTTGACTTACTCCTAAGGCTTATTGGATTTCGTTGTTGTCTTGCCAAACTTCTAGTTCGTCGCGCTATTGGTTCTTCATTTTCGATGGGTTCTTCGTCCTTTGCATTCGTTAATTCAGTTGCAGAATCTTTGGGTTGATCTTCTTGTTCCACTTCCAGAGGATATAACATATTAACTGGTCTATTGAAAAGTTTCCCAAAAGGCAATTCTATCTGAACACTCCTGACATTTCCATCGCTACTCTTGTTAAGTTTATTTATCTTTGCTAGTTTCCACATTCCGCGAGGGATATGTGGTTCATTTACTAGTACGATTTCTCCTAGGGAAGGTGGTCGTATTATTGCACTTCTAGGAGATTTGTGTTTTATTTGTGTACGTTCCCTTAAACTATTTAAGTACTCATCTTTCCAAATTTCCCAAAATACATCAAGAGTTTCAAGAGTTT